>JARBWK010000006.1:149764255-149783823 GCA_030556195.1 Anolis apletophallus | reverse complement strand
CGATGGCTCTACCTTTTAGGGAGTCAAGGTGCTCCAGCTCTTTGGCCAGAACTTGAAGGCCAGCCAGATGTTTGGAAATGTGATCTGAGCGAATCTAAAGCTCTTGAATCCTAGAAAAGGCGTCCCCTTCCCAAGAACCCAATCACTTTCCCAAATAGTCTGGCCAAGAAGTTCTTGGACCAGGTGCCTTCTGGAAATTTAGTTGTCCCTAAAATTTAGTCAGAAGTTCCTTCCAGAAGGGTCCCTTCTGTGGTACGCCAAAATCTGTTATTGAACAGCCGCCAATCCCCAGCCAGCTGTCCGACAACCGGGCAAGCCCGTGGACCGACCACGGGGCAGAGACCGCGAGGGTTCAGTTAACCTGGCGAGCCCGGAGCGACTAGGTCCTCGTAGCCTACCCACCTCCCGGAGATCCAATTATGCTCACCAATCTGCAAGGTAGATGCCACGAAATTGTTTATTCTGCTCAGCTGAGAGGATGCGAACCGCAATACCCTGATTCCCGCAAGGAACGCACGCATATACATTCAAAACATTGGTTTTTAAAGGTTACAAAGCTGTCAAAACAATTGAATTTCCCGCCTGCCCCTTCTGGGCCGGCTCCGCCCTATGATTGGCCGGAACGTTGAGACCAGCTGATGGGCGGAAGTTGACCGGCTCCGGGAACCTATCAGCGCTCACTCCCATTTGCCCTCCTAGCCAATCAGAGGTCAGTGGCCATATATGGTATGTCCGGGAAGGGAAGCTTAGACGGAAATTGCTGTCAATAATGGCATGTGGATATAACAAAAGAATCCCTTTCGGGTAAACGACCCGAGTGATACCTGGAGTGATAGGATTAGTGGAGTTGACGTTTCACTCATGGGAATGAAAAGAAAAAGGGGAAGAAGTCTGATGCCAGAAAATGCACTCAGACCTTTGGGTGACAAAAGGTTATTGTGGGACACCTCTGGGTTCCGAAGCCAGATGTGGATCCCGCTGTGAAGAACAAATATTTCATGTCCAGGTCCCAGAGGATGAATTAATTGGGCTAAACTCCGACGATTAATACTTCCTTCAGGCTGATGGGAATGTGGGGCATGAAGACTAGTGCTTCCGCTTATCCATAACAAGATTTCCCATCAGAATAGCTCATGCAATAGATATGGTGATCGAAAAAAAAAGGCTTTGGGGAGCAAGATTCAGTCATATCCTCTTAGCTTACACAATAGCGAAAATACAGGCAATCTTTCTTTACCAAAGGAAAAAAGGGGGAAGGAAAGGTTTACACGGGGTCAAGGGAGTAATACTGTACAGATGCACAAAACACAGGGATGAACCTTTATTATGATTTATGATTTTTCTGCTTCCCCATGTCAACCCAATTCCAACAGATGTGGCCTCCTGCTTCACGGGCCAATTCCCTTCTCAGAACTTTTCTTTCTGAGTTCAGAGGCATCCCAAAAGTGAAGGAAGAGGAAAAGAGGGGAATGGAGACAAAAAGAAATATAAAGTAAAGACATAGCTTCTTTTCCTCCCTTTGGGAGTCTCGAACTCAGGACTCCCATTCCCAACGCCTTGGCTCTGCCGCCTGAGCCATCGCATCTTTCCCTTAGATGCGGCTCTCCTTGCAGTCTTAAGGCGCCCGGGAGCGAAAAAGAGAGAAAAAAATATAGAAATTCAGGAAAAATAGGGGGGAAGTCAGAAAGGGAGGGAACACTTCTGGACAGACTCCAGCGGGGCTCAGGGAGAGGATGTGTGGGTTTTCACCCGGGAACAGGCGTGCGTGCTGAAGTTGGGACTTGTTCACTCGCGGAACGACCTGCAGCTTGAGAACTGTTGCCCTCGGTAACAGCAGCCTCAGGCCCTTTTCCTCCCCCCCTCTCAGTCACCTAAGCAGGAAAGGGACTCAGGCTGTTAGGAATGGTGGAAGTTGAAGTCCAAAGCACCCAGAGGGCCGAAGTTTTCCCATGCCTGTTTTAGGGACCTTAAAGTGGCGAGCCTCCTTCCAACATTGTGATTCTGGATAGAAAACAAACAACAACATAACATAACATTGTTTGAGTCCACAATGCTCTCTGGGTGTAGGTGAACTACAACTTCCAAACTCAAGGTCAATTCCCAAGCAAACCCTTTCAGTACTTTCTGTTGGTAATGAGAGTTCAATATGCCAAGTTTGGTTCAATTCCATTATTGCAAGAGTTCAGGGTGCTCTTTGATTGTGTGTTAACTATAAATCCCAGAAACTGTAACTCCCAAATGTCAAGGTCTATTTCCCCCAAACTCCATCTGTGTTCACATTTGGGCATATTGAGTATTCATGCCAAGTTTGGTCCTGATCCAACATTGTTTGAGTCCACAGTGCTCTCTGGATATAGGTGAACTACAACTCCAAAACAAAGGTCAAAGGCCACCAAACTCTTATAGTATTTTCTCTTGGTTATGGGAGTTCTGTGTGGGAAGTTTGTGTCTTTCTGCCATTCATGCCAGGATATCTACGTTGTGTTCATCGAAACAGGCCCAGGTTTCACACTGAGTGTATAAATACATTAAAAACATATTAACTATATGTATTACTGTGTTAGAGTGTCATTTTGTGTCATTTTGGTTGGTGGTGTGCCCCAGGATTTTGTAAATGTAAAAAATGTGCCGCAGCTCAAAAAAGGTTGAAAAACACTGTTGGGACACACTAGTGTGTCACCTGTAGCCCACAGGTGTATCTCATGAAAATGTCCCTGCTTCTCCCCCACAAACAAAGGCTGCTTGGTAGGATTACACAGACAAAGTCCTCCCAATGGATGGCCATCCAGCCCCAGTTCAAAAACCTCCAGGCTCCACTGGACTCGCAGGCAGTCTAGCCTTTACTAGAGTTGGAAGAGATCCCCAAAGGTCACTTAGTCCAACTCCCATCATCCAGCCAGGAATACACAGTCAAAGTCCTTCCAACAGATGGCCATCCAGCCCCACTTCAAAAAACCTCCAGGCTCCACTAGACTCCCAGGCAGTCTAGCCTTTACTAGAGTTGGAAGGGATCCCCAAAGGTCATATAGTCCAACTCCCATCATCCAGGCACGAATGCACAGTCAACGTTCTCCCAACAGACAGCCATCCAGGCTCAGTTCAAAAACCTCCAGGCTCCACTGGAATCCCAAGCAGTCTAACCTTTACAAAAGTTGGAAAATATCCCCAAAGGTCATCTAGTCTAACCCTCATTATCCAGGCAGGAATGTGCAGCCAAAGCCTTCCCAACAAATGGCCATTCAGCCTCCATTTAAAAAGATTCTGAGAGGTTTAAGTGTAATGCTGGTGCTGTTCAAGTATAGGTGGTATTGTTATAACTCTTATAATTTGCACAATTTATGGATTGAGTTGCAGTAATTACCATGGAGATGGATACATTTATAATTTAAAAAGAAGATCTGTTGACAATGATGTTTGTGATGAACCACACAGAGCAGCTATAAAGGAAACTACACAAGAGTCAACTGTAGTACCCAAGAAGTGGAAAGGAAAACAATCCAAGCTTAATTTATACAGTTATTATATATAATATATATTTATAATACATATATATTGCATGAAACTTTTATTTTTGGAAAATGGATAGCTCCAAAACCTTTTGGAGATTTTATCATCTTTGGAAAGGGATGTCCTTAGTAGAAGTAACAGCATTAAAAAAAATGATGCCACAACCTCTTGGTAAAAGGATGACCTGTTAGAGACATAACCTTTTTGGGAAAATGACATTCACCAGCATTACAGCAGAGTTCCTTTTTAATTGATCTACTTTTCCTTAAAAACTTTAAATCATGCTGACAAGAGACAAAAATAAGCAGACTTCTTTAAAAGTAAAATAGTTGTTTTACTCACAAACTTCATGTACCCAGCATACAGGTACTTTGCTTATCAGTCCAGTTACAAGTAGATTTGAAGTAGTTTCTCTGCGTAGGTAACACAGGGCATCTTTCTCATAATCAACAGTGTATAATCTAAAGCAGGGTGCCCACACTTTTTCAGCATGCAAGCTACTTTTAAAACAATCAATTCAAAAAGATCTACCTTCCGCTGCGGTGCACCTTCCGCGCGGTACACCTTCCGCGCGGTGCACCTTCCGTGCGCACACACCATCCGTGCGCCACTCCTTCCGCGTGCTGCTCCTTCTACAGGGCATTGCGGGAAGAAGGGAGAACCTTCCGCGGGGCATTCCGGGAACGGGGGAACGCCTTCTGAGGGGCATTGCAGGAACGAGGGAGCGCCTTCCGCGGGGCATTGTGGGAACGAGGGAGTGTGAGGCGAGACCTCCGGAGGCCCTGCCTCGTGCTCCGCCCTGCCTCTCTCTCATCCGGAAGCAACTGTGCAGTCTCCGCTGCTGGCGAGAGAGAGGCAGGACGGAGAGCAAGGCGGGGCCTCTGGAGGCCCCGCCTTGCACTCCCTCGTTCCTGCAATGCCCCTCGGAATGTGCTCCCTCGTTCCTGCAATGCCCCACAGAAGGCGCTCCGTTGTTTCTGCAATGCCCCATGGAAGGAGCACCCTGCAGAAAGAGCGCCCCACAAAAGGCGCGCGAGTGCGGAAGGTGTGCCGCGCACAGGGCAGAAGCGCCCCATCCGGCTGCAATCGACCTCCTTTGGACCCGCGATTGACTGGTCGATCGCGATTGACTTCATGGGCAGCCCTGATCTAAAGCATCTCTCTGTTTTAAGGGCCTGTTTCAGCCATATTCTGAACCATAAGGGAAGATTTCAAGGAGCCACTAGCCTTCACATTTCCAAAGTAACAAAAGTAAGAAGTATTGTAATGAGCTATAGTTGTTTTTGAAAAAGAAACCTGGTGTTATCTGTGACTTCAACAGCTGAATAACCTGCCAAAGTTTTCCCTCCTCTGAAATGAATATCCTTTTCCCCATTCCTCTTTCTCTTCCTCCCATCCCTTTTGCAAGTTTCACATCACATTAAGTAGTCATTGTGGTTTCTCTCAGTTACGAGGTACAGACTGATTGCGAGACAATTCTGTTTCTATTTATTCCTTGGCAATCAGCCATGATGGGAATGGAGATCTACATCTTTATCTATAAGACAGAGCATTATGATTTCATTGATTACATTTTGGTTAACAAATTCCCTCTTGTTTATTGGTCACACCTTTAAGACAAAAATGTTTCCATGAAATCAGCTGTTATTTTTTCCTTTTTTGCTTTTGAATATACAGTGATAGCTTGAGTTAAGAGTTTCATTCATTCAATGACTGAGCTCTTAACTCAAATCACTCTTATCTCAAAGCAAATCTCCATTAATCCATTTCACCCTTCCTGGACAACACCCTCCCTCCCTTTTTATTATGTATTTGACAATAAGAAAATATAGTTTATAAATAAGAAATAATGCATAAATGCACATTCACATGGAACAATAAAAACAACTTTAAATTGTATGAGCACAAATTTGTGGCAAGGAAGCACAAAGTGAAGAGGCAGAAGCATCATGTTCTTCATATTGTACTCCTTCCTCTCTCTCTCTCTCCCTCTATCTCCCTCTTCATGAAGCCAAACATACCAGAAATAAAAACCATACAAACTCAACTAACCCAAAGTTCCTCAAAGTGGACAAAAGCAGAGCAAACAGCAATCTCGCAAAGCAGAAAAGGGCACAAGTCATGGAGACTGCGCCCTCGAAGCTTTAAAGCCCTGTACTCTACTTCTAGTGCTCCCTCTGGTGCTAGCACTTAACTAAAAATGCTGCTCATATGTCAAAGCGAAACCTGGGCTGAGCAAGGGCTCTTTTCAGAACCATGCTCTTAAGTCAAGGTCCCCCCCCCCAAATAATATTGGGTTTCCTTCAGGATCAAGTGTTTCATGCAAGGGAGGTTGAGGAGGTGGTCATGGGTTGACCCTGGCTCAGCTAAGACCCACATCATGTTGCTAAGACCCTTTTCCCACAGCCAGTTGGACATGGTGAAGACCTGAGAGATGCTGGACAAAATAATGTGTTTTATGGGACACATGTAACTTCCTCCTCCCCTGAACCATTATAAAACTTGACTTGAGCTCTGTTTCAATTGTTATTGGTATTTTATTGATTTTTATTCCGTCTGTCTCTTAAAAATGGTGCTCAAGCCATTAAAAATGTATTTAAAAACAATGCAGATGAAAAATTATCAAAATTTTGATAAAATATGTTATTTCTTAAATGACGCAATTTATAAAATTAAAACATTAAAAAACATTAATACAATATGACCTCCAAATGGGAGATATCTGTATACCTTTATAAAGCGGAATGTTTGTGTGTATGTGTGCATGTGTGTATGTGTGTATGTGTGTATGCGGAGGGCGGAAGGGCGGATATGTGGCAGCTATTTGCATAAAGTCCTTTGATTGGACAGCCTCGCCACTCCAAAATTCTAAGGCACCAGACAGAGGGCATTGATAGCCACTGATTAGCCAGCATCCCAGAATCCAGGCCTCTACATTCAAACAACAGGATTTCTTCCCACTGAGGGGAAAAAAGCCAGCAACCCAGAATCCAGGCCTCTACATTCAAACAACAGGATTTCTTCCCACTGAGGGGAAAAAAGCCAGCAACCCAGAATCCAGGCCTCTACATTCAAACAACAGGATTTCTTCCCACTGAGGGAAAAAAGCCAGCAACCCAGAATCCAGGCCTCTACATTCAAACAACAGGATTTCTTCCCACTGAGGGGAAAAAATTCACCATCAACATTTCCTCCCCACTTGGCTCTGTGAAAACAAAATGGATTCTTGTATTCTCCTCCCCTCAGCTTTTTAGAAAACGGCTGCCTGCCATGCACCCTTTTAAAGTTACCAATAGCAGGCCATAACATTACAGGCCCCAAAATAGAGTTTAGGGCAGGATGGCCGACGAATGATGGGATTTGCATCCCAATTCACTTCCCAGAAAACATTGTAGCCCCTACAAATCCCTTCTCCCAGATAGGCCCAAAAGAGGCATCCAACTTCCCTCTTCAACACAGTGTGAGAGAAAGGCAGCTTCTGACAGGATCTTTAGAACAGGCACTGTCACTCTACAAGGTAAGGCCCTACTTCACTCAAAAGACACAACAGAAAACAATAAATACCTTTCTCTAATGCCTTTTAATGCTTATATAAATAATTCTGGCCCAAAGCCCCCTCACCCAGCCTCATTGGACCTTACTGCTAATTCCATGCAGGCCTTTTCCCTTGTTTGTACTCCGTTCTGGTTTGCACCAGGATACTGTCACAGGCCAGGGCGGCTATGTGGCAGCCACTTTCACAGGCCAGGCGGATATGTGGCAACCACTTTCACAGGCCACAGCGACCAGCGGGTGATGGACCCGCACCAAACGTCGTACACATAACCCCCCTATGACATGACCCACGTATTATGGGATTTGTAGTACTTTCCAAGACTTTGGTTCCCACAGACCACTGAGGCCACCAAAAAGGACCAATACAGACCACACTCAGCACACACAGCCCCCATGACCCACTCTACGTCCTGGTGCAGTTCGGAGGAGGGTGGACCATGGATGATGGGACTTGAAGTGCCTCTACTCACTTCCCAAGTCCGCTGCAACCCTCATCCAATCACTGATCGAGACCAAACTTGCCATACATAACCCCCATGACTGCCTTCACGTCCTGGTGAGGTTTGGGGGAGGACTGACAATGGATGATGGGATTTGTAGTACTTTTACACCCCTCTGTTCCCACAGACCACTGTGGCCCCCAACAAACACCGAGAAAGTCCACACTTGGCACACAGAGCCCCAGTGACCCACTCTACATCCTACTGAAGTTTGGAGGGGGACAGAACATGGATGATGGGACTTGCAGTACTTTCCCTCACTTCCCAATCATGCTACAAACCTAATCCAATGACTGATCAACACCAAACCTGGCACACAGAGCCCTCATGACCCACTCTACAGCCTGGTGCAGTTTACTGTGAGATGGACCACGGATGATGGGACTTGAAGTACCTTCACTCACTTCCGAAAAACAATGCATCCTCATCCATTCACCAATACAGACCAAACTTAGCACACAGAGCCCCCATGACCCAATCTACATCCTACTACACTTTGGGGGACGGGACACACAGAGATGATGGGACTTGCACTACCTTCAGTAATTTCATGATACCACTGCAACTCCCAATAATGATGGATCAAGACTAAACTTGGCACACAGAGCCCCCATGACCCACTCTACATCCTGCTGCGCTTCTCAAATAACCCGGGCAGGGCCGGGTCCCCAAGCTAGTGTTACTATATTTATGATAAAAAAGGGAAACCAAGGACCATAGTGAACCCCATTAAAATGAATGATTTCTTCCAGATGTTACTATATAGACTAGCACTGTTGGACCTAGAAAATTCATAGAGATGTACCCTTTGTAGGAATTTGCTCAGTCTTCCCACTTGACTCTATGGAAATGTTTGTCAGAAACCTATTATAAAATTACCCGGAAAATCTAGAAAATTCCTAGAGAGGGTATATTTTGTTGGATATGTGTAATTGAAATCAGTCCCATTGGTATAGGGGTTGTACAGTAAATTAAAAATCATAAAACAGCACTGCAGATAATAAATATCCAATCTGATTCAGTTTCCAAAGGCCTGGTAGCAAAAGAATATTTTCAGTTGCTGATAGAAGGTGAGCAAGGAGGGAGTAATTCCTAAAGAGAGAGTCCAAAAATCTGGGAAGCAGTTACTGAATTGTTCCCACTAAACAAGCCTGAGAAGGAAGTGGGGTAGAGAACAACTTTCTCCAGAAGATCTTAGTGCTCTAATGCAGAGTTTCCCAACCAGTGTGCCGTGGCACACTAGAGTGCCGTGAGCAATCATCAGATGTGCCTTGGGAAATTGGAACCGTCAATACCCTTTCTTCCTCTTCCTGCCAAACACTTTTTCTTTTCCACTTGGGCTCCCTTCTTCACAGCCTCGCTCTGCTCGCTTTGCCTCGCTTTGCTCTGGGGCAAGTCTGCGCAGTAGTGCCTGCACGGGTCACGTCTTCCTCCCTTCCCCCCCCCGAACACGCTCATGCTGCCCTCTCGGATCAAAATGGCGGCAGAAGTAGCAGTGTAGAAGAAAAAATATGTGTTCAGCAGGAGGGGGAAGAAAGGGCGTGAAGGGGGAGGAAGAGGTCTCTGTCGAAAGCTGGCATGGGCAAACTTGGACCTTCCAGGTGTTTTGGACTCCAACTCCCACCATTCCTAACAGCCTCAGGCTCTTTTCCTTTTTCCCCCTCAGCCACTTAAGCAGGAAAGGGCCTCAGGCTGTTAGGAATGGTGGGAATTGAAGTCCAAAGCACCCAGAAGGCCGAAGTTTTCCCATGCCTGTTTTAGGGACCTTAAAGTGGTGAGCCTCCTTCCAACATTGTGATTCTGGATAGAAAACAAACAACAACTTAAGATAACTTTGTTTGAGTCCACAGTGCTCTCTGGGTGTAGGTGAACTACAACTTCCAAACTCAAGGTCAATTCCCAAGCAAACCCTTTCAGTACTTTCTGTTGGTAATGAGAGTTCAATATGCCAAGTTTGGTACAATTCCATTGTTGCAAGAGTTCAGGATGCTCTTTGATTGTGTGTTAACTATAAATCCCAGAAACTGTAACTCCCAAATGTCAAGGTCTATTTCCCCCAAACTCCATCTGTGTTCACATTTGGGCATATTGAGTATTCATGCCAAGTTTGGTCCTGATCCAACATTGTTTGAGTCCACAGTGCTCTCTGGATGTCGGTGAACTACAACTCCAAAACTCAAGGTTAATGCCCACCAAACCCTTCCAGTATTTTCTGTTGGTCTATTTTGACATTGCTCCCATTTTGAACCACATATCTGTGTGAGATGAGCTTCTCTAGCTTGACTGCGAGAAAAACTAAACACAGGGAGAGACTGACAGCTGTTGCACAAGACTTTCATGTGTGTCTTTCTGCCATTCCTACCAGGATATCTATGTTGTGTCCATCGAAACAGGCCCAGGTTTCACACTGAGTGTATCAATACATTTAAAAACATATTAACTCTATGTATTACTGTGTTAGAGTGGCATTTTGCACCATTTTGGTTGGTGGTGTGCCCCAGGATTGTGTAAATGTAAAAATGTGCCGCAGCTCAATAAAGGTTGAAAAACACTGCTCTCTGGAGACGCCGGCGGGCAAAGGTGGCGGCAGGACGGACACTCTGAGGCTCCTCAGAGTGCCAACTGTCTCCTCGACCGGAGGGCGATTTGTGCCCCCTCCCAGAGACGAAGCCACGTCTAAAGGGATCGCGAAGCCGTAGGGAAGGTGCCGCCGACTCCAGGGATCGCCCTCTCCTCAAGAGGGGGAGATCGAGCGAGTCCGGCCTTCAGCCGTGGCGGCAAGCGGGTTGAGGGACGGGAAGCGGGGGACGACCCGCAGTAACTGCCAGCCCAGCCCAGCCCAGCCCACCAAGATCGGGGCCAAAAGAGGAAGAAGAGATGGGCACGAACAAATGTGAGTGCTGGGGAAGTCAGAGAGGGACAACCCCCCCCCCCCACAGGAAGACCTCACCGGGGGGCAGCCAAATTCCTCAGGCAAAGCCAATTCGGGAGAGATAAAAGGACCCCAGAGGACCCAAAATGGCGGAGAAGCTGCCATAGATCCGAGAACAGGGAAGAAGAAGAGCTTTTGGCGGGAGCGCCATCTTGTGGGAGGGAAAAGGCGCACTTGTGATAGAGGGATCAGAGAAGTAGGAATTTCCAAGGCCTCCCTTATATGCAACAAGGGATCCTTGCTGCCAAAGAGCAGGACAAATCCTCCCAGCGAATGGAATAACCGACAATAGAGTATGCCAACAGTAAACGAATCAAACACAGAAGTAAAAGATCAAGAGAGAATGCAAGAAAGGTGGTCAGAGGAGGAAACAATAACCCTAAAGGACATCATTAATGAACTACGAAAATTAGGAGAAGCACAGGATGGGTGTCTACAGAAGATCGATCTAATGATGACCCGACAAGAAAAGCAATTTGAACTCATGCAGCAACAGCCGCAATACGCAAGGCTAGATTCGTCCAAAGAAGCGACCCCCACAAGGCTGGAGCCAGCAATCACCTATGAGGATGGAAAAGAAACCCCTGAGGCCAAGGGAAAAAACGCAGCAGTACATGAAGATCTAGAGAAGAGAGTAGAGGGGGTCACTAAATGGCAGAAAGCATCAGGAGAAAGAGAACTTTATTGCAAAGAAAGGGTGGAAGTCACACTGGGAGTCACTCAAATGACTAATAAGAATCGAAGCCTCTACTTCCCAAAAAGAAAAGAGGAAAAGAATCAGGAGGTTGATTCATTGTCCAAAAGACCCACTCGGGGTACAAATAAGAATAAAGCCAAAGGAGTGGGGGCAACTCAATAGAGAGAGAAGTCGGAGGAGAACAACGCAACAAAAAGAATGAACACCTCAAAGAAAAACCATCCTTACTTTCCAGGGATGTTCACAAAATATGGCCCCCAAGTTGTGACGATCCAGAGGCGGATGAAGAAGGTCTAAAATCTCCCAAAGAGTATGGCTAGAAAGGAGGCCATGGCAGATGAAAGGGACGGATACGACCATACTATAAGACAAGGAACGGACAACAGAAATGGACACTCTTACCAAAGAATTGAAGGAGCGTAAAAATTAAGAGAGGAAGACAGCAGACTGACTGCCCTGCAAGAAGGCGCCTGACGGGCAAACTGATCCATTCAACAATGTAAAACTGAGAGGGGCTCAACATAGGTCCGGGAAGAAACTACAATGGAGAAAGGAGAGCACCCACCCAAATACACCCGACCAACACCAGAAGAGAAAGGACTTTGGGCTCCCCTAGAGACTGCTTCCAACCTCCCCCTCCCTCTCACACCTCGCCCCGGTTGGGTCCCCCACAACACCCACCCTTCCCCGAACCTACCCAGGTCCTGGCTCCATCCTGACCCCCCTCAGCCTTCCTTCCCAGATATCTGTTCTTCCCTCGCCCCATCCCCTCCCTCCCCCCACAACTTTACCCCCCTCCAATACCTGTGAAAACCTCAATAATTTTTTTTTAAAAAAAACAAACCACTGCTCTAATGGGCTCATAAAGGGGTCATTGTTCTTGAGATCATCTGTGGTGAAACTGGCATCATTTTCTTCTCTTGAAGCTTAGCTTCACCTGTCACAATGAGAGATCTGAGAGAGGGGTTTGGTCTACGTGCAGGCAACAGAACATCGATTTAAATAGTACAGGTTTTCCTTCTTTTTGAGGACACGACTCAATGAAACCAGAAAGGCTGTGTGTGTGCCTGATGATAAATCAAGTTTCTTTAAGGTCTCCCTTACCCTGGCATTTGTTCAAAGGGAGGACTTCAAAAGGACTATGAGTGTAAGGTGTTTTACATTGATCCGAGCAGAAACAAACAGCCTGCTGTGTCATGGAAAAACAACAACAAAACTGTCACAGTGACAGTTTGGGCACAGATGCATCGCAAAAGGTCCACTGAAGCACCAAAAAGAATGTGCAAATTGAAAAGTAGCTGAGTTACTGAGTTCTGCTTTGCAGGGAGAACACTGGGTATTTTATGAAGAGAGTTTGGAAAGAGTGCAGTAGCACTTGGTTCCATGTAACAATGTTATCAAAATCTCGGGATCTCAAAGAGGACACCCAGACCCATGGCTATGGAGGCCTCAATAGTCAAGTCCAAGGTGACTTTTCATCCAGAAACCTAATATCTGCAGATAACTTTTAGGCTGGACATACAAGTCACAAGCACTCATTATACACACCAGGGGGGAAATGGGGAAATCCTATCATCCTTCAAGCTGCAAGCCTAACTGTGTAACAATACCTACGCCTTCTTAACAATGGAGCCAAGCCAAATGTCATAAACCCGGCCAGATCCTCTTCCTGGAAACTCATTCAAACCATGCCAACACCTTTGACAGCCATTGTTTAGCCAGCCAAGACTAATTGTCTTACTCTAGGCCAGGGGTGCCCACACTTTTTCAGCATGTGAGCTACTTATAAAACAACCAAGTCAAAATGATCTACCTATTCACTACTCAAAGAGCCATAAAAGCAAAATATTTGGAAATTTATTTCAGTGAGAGCCATATAATACATTTTAAGACTGAATTCAACTAAATGTGAGTATAATAAGCCCCTGAATTTATTCATAATAATAATGATGATAATATTCATTCAGCCTCTGCTACTACTACTACTACTACTACTACTACTAATAGTAACAACAACAACAATAGGTTCCTAGAGTAGAAGGAGACCTCCAAGGGCCATCCAGTCCAACCTCCTTCTGCCATAAGGGAAAAACACAATCAAAGCATTCCTCACAGATGGCCATTCAGCCTTTGATAATAATAATAATAACAATGGGTTTCTAGAATAGGAGGAGCCCTCTAAGGGCCATCCAGTCCAACCTCCTTCTGTACCTGGGTGGCGTCGGGAGCCTGCGGGGCAGGACTGAGCCGTCCTCCCATCCTGCCTGCAATCTACCAGGACACTCTACGCGATCTACCAGTAGATCGTGATCTACCTAATGAGCACCCCTGCTCAAGGCAAACAGGAACGGAGCTATAAGCACCCAGTAGGTCAAACCCTACCCATATTCTTTTCCTTCCCACACCTATGAGAGGTGGAACCAGAAATAGCCACAAGACTTCAATTTGAGCAATGGCAACTTATTAAAATTCCTGCCAACTAGGAAACTACTCAGTGACCGTGGCAAATGGCATATCTCAGTCAACCAGCACACAGATCCTTGCTGACCCAAGCACGAGCCAGTCAGCACTCAGGGCAGCAAAAGTTCTTTGTGTCAAACTGCTTTTGAAGTCTTATAAATATTTATGTATGTTTGCATTGGGATATGACAGTTTTTGGAGTGGAGACTCTGTGGACATCTGCTTTGGCCAAGGTGAATAAAACATCTGTTCCTTTGCTTCAACCCAAACATGCCTCATTCAATTTTTGGAGCTTGGCACACAGGTCCCTGAACACACGGTTCTTGCAGTAGTTGAAATCACTCCATAACAATGTTATCCAAAACATTGGAATTCCATTCTGTTTACTGTTCATACAGTTTGCATTTAATGGTAGCTAGCTAGTAATTTCCATGTCTGTTAGGTAGTGAATCTTTTCTGGATTTAAGTCTGAAGTTTACAGCAGCTATCCAAGTGCTGAATCCTGCCCGCTGCCAATTCAGCTTGCTGGCTGTTTCCTTTAAGGTTGCAACCCAAATCCGGAAAAGTTCATTATATCACTGGGCTATCAGATGGTTTATGTTTTCTGGAACTGGAAATAATTTACTCTCAGAAATTCTCTGCAAATGTTGATCTTGAGTATTTACTACCTTAAAAAGGAAATGGGGGGGGGGGGGGAGAATCTAGTAGACTTTGCTATTGTTGTAAACCTTTAAGTCCATTTTGGACTCATAGCAACTCTATCACAGGGTTAACTGATGATGAGACTTGCCCAGGGTCACCGAATAGCTTTCCATAGCTTAGGAGGAACCAAACACTGCTCTCCAGAACAATAGTCCAACACTCAAGCCACTACACCACTCTCTATCTTATTTACATCTTAACATAAGCTTTGTAGATGTCACTTCACTCCTTTGGATGCAATACAATAAATAAAGCTTCAGAGTGCTTATACAGTGTGGGAGTGAGATAGAATGTAATAGGACCCAGACCTATGCAAATTGTGGTCGTCACCTGTTTTAGACAGCCTGTATGATGATGATGATGATGATGATGATGATGATTTATTTATTTATTTATTTATTATTGGGACTTCTCAACCGCCGACTCCCAGGGGCTCGCGGCGGCTCACAAGAACCAATGGCACAGCGCCATGAGTTAAATGCATAAAACAATTAAAACTAATTAAAACACGCAGTACAATTATAACAAGCAGCAGCAATCCATTCAGCCGAGTGAGTATCTAACATGGCCTACTCTCCGAAGGCCTGCCTAAACAGATAAGTTTTGCAGGCCCGTCTAAACGGGAGTAGGTCACTCAAGGCTCTGACTTCGGCCGGGAGGGCGTTCCATAGCGTAGGAGCTATCACTGAAAACGCCCTCCGGCGGGTAGATGTTAAATGGGCTGACCTCGCGGATGGAACTACTAAGAGGTTGGCCTCTTCGGACCGCAGTGATCTCGCTGGGCAATATGGGGTAAGACGGTCCCTCAGGTACGCTGGCCCCAGGCCGTGAATGGCCTTGAAGGTAAGAACCAGCACTTTGAAGGCGACCCGGTGCTCAATAGGCAGCCAGTGCAGATCCTGCAAGATGATGATGATGACGACAATGTTTATAGTTTGCTTTTCTCTCCACAAAGGAAACTCAAAGCAGCTTGACTTTGAAATGAAAGGCACTGTACCTTTTAGTCCTTTAAGGGAAATATCTATCTATTACATATAATAAAAGTCAGTGTTTGCGGGCGGTGGGTGGGCAGGCCGAACGACAGGAGGAATATGTGCCAGCGTTTCGATTGGCTGCCACTCCGGGATTATTTGCATAAATGGCTCTGACTGGTCAGTCTCAGAACTCTAACCCTCTAAGCAGGGCCGTAGCCAGGATTTTGATTCGGGGGGGGGGGGGGCTGAGGTTGGTTCGAGGGGGGGGGGCTGAGACTGGGTGGAAGAGGGTCTACCCTAGCACACCTTTTGTATTGTTATCCCAATAACCCCATGAATGTGGGATATAATGAGCATGGTGATCAGATCATGATATGAATAAACATAACAGTTTAAATAATGTACCAGTAAGGCCTTCTCGCGGACCACCCTGAGAATTGACGCCCCCTAAGCCCCCCCCCCCCGGCTACATGCCTGCTTCTAAGGCACCAGACAGAGGAGATTGGTTGCCACTGAGGGAAAATTTGCATAACAGACTCTGCATGGCCAACATTCCAACATCCAAAATCTCAAAGGTGCCAGAGAGTGCACTTTAAAAAAAGGCTTCCTTCAGCTGATTTAACAAACTAGGCCTCAGCCTGATTTGGCAGTAAGGCTTCCTCTACTTGATTTTCCAGACTAGGCCACAACCTGATTTGCCAGTAAGGCTTCCTCTACTTAATTTCCCAGACTAGGCCATAACCACATTTGACAGTAAGGCTTCCTCTACTTCACTTTCCTGACTAAGTTCACAACAATGACAGAACAAGACCAAACTTGGCCCACAGACACCCCCCAAGATGCACTCTACATCTTGGTGCAGTTTGAGGTAGGATGCACCATGGATGACTTGCTTAGAGCACAGTGGCCCACACCAATGACGGATCAGGACCACACTTGCCACACAGAGGCCCAATGCAATACCAAGCTTGACACACAGTGCCCCTATGACCCACTCTACATTCTACTGCCGTATGGAGAAGAGTGGGACTTGAGGTACCTCCATGGATTA
Organism: Anolis apletophallus; assembly: GCA_030556195.1. Classification (NCBI taxonomy): domain Eukaryota; kingdom Metazoa; phylum Chordata; class Lepidosauria; order Squamata; family Anolidae; genus Anolis; species Anolis apletophallus. The sequence goes on along the minus strand of JARBWK010000006.1, from coordinate 149,767,445 downwards.
TGGGATTTGTAGTACTTTCAAAGCCTTCTTTTCCCACAGACCCCTGCAGCCCTGAACAAAGACCTAAAAAGCCTACACTTGGCACCCTGTGCCCCCATGACCCAGTCTCCATCCTTCTACAGTTTACAGGAGGGTGGACCATGGATGATGGGACTTGAAGTACCAAAGACCAACCTTGGCACACAATGCCTTTCTCAAATAACCCGGGCACCGCCGGGTCCCCAAGCTAGTAGACTATAAATCAAACACTCAAACATCCATAGGACATCTGTAGGGAGACCAAGGTGCTTGTTTATAAAGCTATTGTCCTCCCAACCCTGCTATACACCTGCGAGATGTGGACAGTCTACAGACATCACATGCAACTCCTGGAACTATTTCATCAGCGCTGCCTCCAAAAAATCCTGCAAATCTCTTGGGAAGACAAGCGGACAAATGTCAGCATGCTGGAAGAAGCAAAGATCACGATCACTGAAGCAATGGTCCTCTGCCATCAACTCCGTTGGACTGTCCACGTTATCCGGATGCCCGACCACAATCTCCCAAAACAGTTGCTCTATTCCGAACTCAAGAATGGAAAACAGAATGTTGGAGGGCAGGAAAAGAGATTTAAAGATGGGCTTGAAGCCAATCTTAAAAACTCTAGCATAGACACTGAGAACAGGGAAGCCCTGGCCCTTGAGCGCTCCAGTTGGAGGTCAACTGTGACCAGCAGTGCTGTAGAATTTTAAGAGGGATGAATGGAGGGAAAAAAAGAGAAATGTGCCAAGAGGAAGGTGTGTCAAGCCAACTCCGACTGAGACTGTCTTCCACCTGGAAACCGATACCCTCACCACAGTCACCTATGTACCCACCGCCAGTACACCGACCTTGAAGGACCATCGTCCTCGGATTACGATGGATCGCCTAAGTAAGTAAGACTATAAATGAAATAAATAATTATAAATAAATAAAATATCTCCCCGTGGTCATAATCTCACATGAGCTTAGTGAAGCATACAGCTCTATAAGCATAATTCTGCCTTTTGCTGACCTAAGAGTTTCTGGAATGATCTTGTTCCAGTCACTTGGTGTCTGGAGAGGGCAGCATACAGAAGTGTTCCTGTAGCTGAAAGTATAAAGAAGACATCAGTCTCTGGATCTCCTGGGAGAATTGTATTGTTTGTGTCTCTCTGTGTGTACTAGCTGCAAAAATGCAACTGAATGCTGCTTCGAGTCATTTCCTCCGGCTACTCAGTGAAGATGGGGAGCATGTGCTGCCAGCAGATGGGTACGCTGCACTCACACGGGGTATTGCATAAAGGAGATGCTGGATTCAGCCTTCCCTATGACATTTCATTTATTTTATTTATTTATTATTTTGATTTGTACACCGTCCTTTCCAACTGGCTCAGGACGGTTTACAGCATATCGAACTACATCAGAAAGCATATCAAGCAACCACAAGGAAGCATAAAACAGTACAATAAAAACAGATTAACAATATTCCACTGTAACCAAGAGTGGTCAAAGACTGAATGCTCACCGGAACAGTGCCGTTTTGCAAGCTTTCCGGAAGGCTGGTAGCTCGTTAACTGCTCGAACTTCAGGCGGCAGACTGTTCCACAGGCAAGGTGCTGCCACAGAAAAAGCTCTCTGTCTAGTTGACAACAGGTGAATGGTTCACAGGGAAGGGATCTGCAAAAGATTGAGGTCTTCAGAGTGAAGAGATCTCTGGGGAACATATGGGAGTAGGCGGTCCCTCAAGTACACCGGACCCAGACTTTGCAAGGCCTTAAAGGTCAGAACCAACACTTTGAAGATGATCCAGTGCTCAATTGGCAACCAGTGTAGTCACTGCAGAGTTGGAGTGATATGAGCCCTGGCCGGCACCCCGGCCAGGAGTCTTGCTGCTGCATTCTGCACGTGTTTAAGCTTCCGGATGACCGGCAAAGCAAGACCAATGTAAAGGGCGTTACAATAGTCTAGCCTCGAGATGACCATCGCCTAGATCACTGTGGCCAGGTCACCGGAGTGAGATAGGGTGCCAGCCGCCTAGCACCATGCCTGTGGAACAGTCTGCCGCCTGATGTTCGAGCAGTTAACGAGCTACTGGCTTTCCGGAAAGCTTGCAAAACGGCACTGTTCCGGTGAGCATTCAGTCTTTGACCACTCTTGGTTACAGTGGAATATTGTTAATCTGTTTTTATTGTATTGTTTTATGCTTCCTTGTGGTTGCTTGATATGCTTTCTGATGTAGTTCGATATGCTGTAAACCGTCCTGAGCCAGTTGGAAAGGACGGTGTACAAATCAAAATAATAAATAAATAAAATAAATGAAATGTCATCTGGGAAGGCTGAATCCAGCATTTCCTTTATGCAATACCCCCTGCATGACTGCAGCTTACCCATCTGCTGGCAGCACATGCTCCCCATCTTCACTGAGTAGCCGGAGGAAATGACTCCAAGCAGCATTCAGTTGCATTTTTGCAGCTAGTACAGATGGAAGATGGCGGATCTGCTGACAGCTGAGACCTGAGCCTCCATCATCAGCAGCGGGTCCAACTGGACCCCCAAACTCTTTACTAAGTGTGACGGGTGTAATGCCTCACCATCCAGAGTAGGCAGCTGGAGCTCACACCCACCTGGATGACCCAGCCAGAGCATCTCCCTCTTAGGTGGGTTCACTCTCAGCCGACTGGCTCGTAGCCAACCAGTCACGGCTTCAAGGCATTGTTGGAAACAATCGGGTACAGAGTCTGGCCAGCCATCCATCCTCAGCAGCAGCTGGGTGTCATCCGTATATTGATGACACTCCAGACCAAAACTCCGTACCAACTTGGCAAGTGGTTTCATGTAGATGTTAAATAATAAAGGGGAAAGAATGGCTCCCTGAGGCACCACCAACATGCCTACACATCTCTTTAGAAAGTGACATTTGTGCCTATTGGGGGGTGGACACTGTGTGCCTTTGGGATATTTGACAGAAGACAGAGATTGGTTCTGACAGCATCTAACAATGATTATTATGAATCAAGCATCATACTGATATGGGAATGTGTCCGAAGTCCAACATTTTCCAAACATGTTTGACATTCTGGTTTTGAATCAGAAAACAACAAAATCAAGACAAGTTAAATATATTATGAATTTGTTTTAGCTCTATCTCTCTTTTTCCCCCTAAAGGTCTGCAACCTCATTCTTTTCTTCC
>JARBWK010000006.1:149742940-149764155 GCA_030556195.1 Anolis apletophallus | reverse complement strand
CTTTCTACCATTCCTGCCAGGATTTCTATGTTGTGTTCATCGAAACAGGCCCAAGTTTCACACTGAGTGTATAAATACATTTAAAAACATATTATGTATTACTGTGTTAGAGTGTCATTTTGGTTGGTGGTGTGCCCCAGGATTTTGTAAATGTAAAAAATGTGCCGCGGCTCAAAAAAGGTTGGGAAACACTGGATTAGAGAATTGAGGAAGATAACATGGAGTGACTTCCAGGGGTTTCTGTGCTGGGTGACACAAGCCATAGTGATGCCATTGTGATAATGGCTGGCATTCCTAACTAGAGTTATATATCTATAATCTAGAATTATAGATTCTTAACTGGTCAGTATTTAGCAATATTACTTTCGTTTAGAGAGCCAGTATAAAGGACTGAGTGTTTTACTATCATTCTGGAGACCAGAACTCCCACATAAATTTGACTATGGAAACCCACTTTGTGACCTTGGGTAAGTCATATTCTTTCAGCCTGGGATGATGTCAAGACAAGCCCTCTCTCAACAAATTTTGTCAAGAAAATCTTGTGATAAGTTCACCTTAAGGAGACCATATTTCAGAAATGACTTGAAGTGACAAATCAAGCACACTAGGACTTTGCAACCATGCAATCTAGCCTTTCCATTGCTATTATCAGTCTGCCGTTCTTAATATTATTAAGGTAAAGGTTGTCCCCTGACATTAAGTCCAGTTGTGTCCGATTCTGGGAGTTGGTGCTCATCTCCATTTCTAAGCTGAAGAGCTGGCATTGTCCATAGACACCTCCAAGGTCATGTGGCCGGCATGACTGCATGGAGCGCCGTTACATTCCCTATTGATCTACTCACATTTGCATGTTTTCGAACTGCTAGGTTGGCAGAAGCTGGGGCTGACAGTGGAAGCTCATGCTGCTCCCTGGATTCGAACCTGCGATCTTTCGGTCGAGAAGCTCAGCAGCTCAGAGGTGTAACCCACTGCACCACCAGATTAAAACTACAAGGGATTGTTGGATTTTCTGCTTTATTTTATATCTATTTATTTATTATTTCGACTTGTATACCACCCTTCCCGAAAAGGCTCAGGGTGGTTCACATCAATGAACAACAAAACACAACACACTTGAAAACATAATAAAAACAGATTAAGACCAGAGTAGGGGTTACAGCTTAGAGATTGAACACCTGACGGAACAGGTTGGTCTTACAGGCCCTTCGAAAAGCCTGTAGATCAGTTATTGCTCGTGCCTCCTCCGGGAGGGCGTTCCAAAGGGTAGGCGCTGCTACAGAAAAAGTGCACTGCCACGTCGATGACAAGTGGCAGATCTTAAGTGATGGAACCTCTAGTAGGTTTTGATCCATGGACCATAGTGGTCTCTGGGAAACATGCAGGGAAAGGCCTTAAAGGTTAGTACCAGCATTTTGAAGGCAATCCAGTGCTCGATAGGGAGCCAGTGCAAGTGCTGTAGGACTGGTGTGATGTGGCACGATAGTGTAACTCCAGCCAGCAGTCGAGCCGCAGCGTTTTGCACCATCTTCAGTTTCCGGATTACCGACAAAGGAAGGCCAATATAAAGGGCATTACAGTAGTCCAGTCTCGAGATGACCGTGGCCTGGATTACTGTGGAAAGGTCATAACCAGAAAGGTAGGGCGCCAGCCACCTTGCCTGCCGCAGGTGGAAATATGCTGCTCTGCTCACGGCAGAGACCTGAGCCTCCATCGTCAGCAGAGGGGCCAGTTGGACCCCCAGGCTTTTAACCAGAGGCGACGGGCGCTAACCACCTCATCATCTATTATTGGCAGCTCACCCCCCCCCCCCCGGGACAACCCAGCCACAGGACCTCCGTCTTCGGCGGGTTCACCTTCAACCTGCTGGCCCGTAGCCACCCAGTCACGGCTTCCAGGCACCGATGGAAATAATCGGGTACAGAGTCCGGCCGGCCTTCCATCCTCAGCACCAGCTGGGTGTCATCAGCGTACTTAGGTGAAAGATTAACATGCCAGATTTTGGGTACACTGATTGAAGATATGGGGAACCATTTGTTTATCTCCTTACAGCAGAAAACTGTCTTGGCCCAGCTTTGTTCCTCAGGATGTTCTGTAATTCAAGCAGCAGGGTGTTTTGCCACAAAATCATTAGGCGAGTTGATCCGAACAGTTATGGAAATCTCTGTCCTCTTTTGACAATGTATAACTGGGCATCATTGTCTATAGACAGATTTCATATTTCTGGTAATAGCTGGGCATGTTGTTTTGCACTGCCTTCTGCAGTGGCCAGTAGAAGAAGGAGGTAAAGGATTATCACCTGTCAGATAATTTCTTTTCTGTGAGACAGGGTTATGTCTAGACTACTGGAAGCCAAAGAGACTTCAGTTACCGTTATAGAAAACAACATGGGGTGGTAGCAAAGTTTTCAATCCTCAGATTGCCAATCAGGAGGTGTCTGCAAACCAAGTGGAACACCATTAATCAGAGCACTCTATTATTTATGTATCAAATTTTCCTGATTCAGGTTTCTGATTAAATATATATAGGGTCTCTATAAATTTGTCCCTTAGATTAATACTTCTTCCTATTTCAGAATCTGGACTGTATTAAACTGTGCCTTTCATTTGAAAAGAGAGGGAGGGAGAGAAGATTCATTTCCCTTGCCAAGTTAATAAGTCTTAATTTCTATATTTAAAGGGAGGGTAAAAGTGTTCAAAATTAAATCGCCTTGAGGTGCTTCAGGTTCAGGGCTGCTTCGTTTAGAAAGAAAGGTACAATGCCATCCCCTCAGGGCAACTTGTCCACCTCAAAAGTGGAAAGGGGACCAAGCCATTTCTGCTGTGCTGAGTGACATGCCTTGCAATACTTTAGAACAGTGTTTCCCAACATTTTTGACCCACGGCACATTTTTTTACATTTTCAAAATCCTGGGGCACACCACCAACCAAAATGACACAAAATGACACTCTAACACAGTAATACATATAGTTAATATGTTTTAAAATGTATTTATACACTCAGTGTGAAACCTGGGCCTGTTTCGATGAACACAACATAGATATCCTGGCAGGAATGGCAGAAAGACACGCACTTCCCACACAGAACTCCCATAACCAAGAGAAAATACTATAAGAGTTTGGTGGGCATTGACCTTGAGTTTTGGAGTTGTAGTTCACCTATATCCATAGAGCACTATGGACTCAAACAATGTTAGATCAGGACCAAACTTGGCATGAATACTCAATATGCCCAAATGTGAACACAGATGAAGTTTGGGGGAAATAGACCTTGACATTTGAGAGTTACAGTTTCTGGGATTTATAGTTAACACACAGTCAAAGAGCATCCTGAACTCTTGCAACAATGGAATTGATCCAAACTTGGCATATTGAACTCTCATTACCAACAGAAAGTACTGAAAGGGTTTGCTTGGGAATTGACCTTGAGTTTGGAAGTTGTAGTTCACCTACACCCAGAGAGCACTGCGGACTCAAACTATGTTATGTTATGTTGTTGTTTGTTTTCTACCCAGAATCCCAATGTTGGAAGGAGGCTCACAACTTTAAGGTCCCTAAAACAGGCATGGGAAAACTTCGGCCCTCTGGGTGCTTTGGAGTTCAACTCCCGCCATTCCTAACGACCTGAGGCCCTTTCCTGCTTGAGTGGCTGAGGGGGAAAAAAGAAAAGGGCCTGAGGCTGCTAGGAATGGTGGGAGTTGGAGTCCAAAACACCTGGAAGGTCCAAGTTTGCCCATGCCAGCTTTCGACAGAGACCTCTTCCTCCCCCTTCCCCTTTGCGCCCTTTCTTCCCCCTCCTGCCGAACACTTACTTTTTTTTGTACACTGCCGCTTCTGCCACCATTTTGATCTGAGGGGGCAGTGTGAGCATGTTCAGGAGGGGAGGGGGAGGGAGGAAGACATGACCTGTGCGGGCGCTACTGCGCAGACTCATCCCAGAGCATAGTGAGGCAAAGCGAGTAGAGCAAGGCTGGGAAGAAAAATTGTTCGGCAGGAGGGGGAAGAAAGGGTATTGGAGGTTCCAATTTCCCACGACACACCTGATGATTCCTCACGGCACACTAGTGTGCGACGGCACACTGGTTGGCAAACACTGCTTTAGAACTTCATGATAATGTGACGGCGCAGCAAGTGCCACTTGCATGGGAAACATTGAGTTTATAAGGTTTTGCACTGTTATATTTTGTTTCTGCAATCCTGTTTTGTTTTGCTCTGCTTGCAAAGGTATTGGTCACATTGATTGGTCCCTAATACCTGTCAATCATTGTTGATAGAGCCCAATTGAGTTTATTCCACCCCTTTTCCTAGGAACTTGAAAATCTAGCCTTTTTTAACAGAGTATTCCTGTATCCCTCCAGAAGAGGATGTGAGCAAAGGTTTTTCAGGCCCGCCCTTGGTCAAGCCATCTTCTAACACAAGACAAATTTTTCCTTGGGACTCATGCAGTAAGCCCAGCATATCAGAAGGTTGGGTAGCGCTGAGGAGCCCCAAGCACCTTCAACCAGTTAGTTGGCATCCAAAGGAAGGTTTGTGCCTTCAATATAGGCCATCTAACTGGGGTTAAGTGTGTCCTTAATTCGAGGCCACAAAGAAAGAGAGAACTTGGAGAGCCATCCGGCTGAAGCTTCCAGGACCCAAACAACAGAGAGACTGTAAAAGTATCTTTTCTTTTATCCTTTTGGGGAACCAAGTTTAGTGCCTCGGTAAAATAACTCTTTTTCTGTACAATAAAGCCTATTTGAGTTATCTATATCAGTGTTTCCCAACCGCTGTGATGCGGCACACTAGTGTGCCATGATGGACCTCCTGCTGTACCGCGAGAAAAGCTCTCTGCCCCCCTTCCTTCCCCCTCCTCCTGCCGAACTCCTGCTGTTTTGGGGGGGGGGAGGGGAGGAGGAAGGGCCGGGCGGCGGCGAATAAAAAGAAGAGGGGGCTGGGGCGCCGCCTCCTTTGGCTGTTTCCCCAGCCAGCCTCCAATCCGCCATGATTCCCGCCATGACTCTCACCCCTCGCTCGCTGAAGCCGCGCAGAGGAGGAGCCCCACCCGCTGAAGGCCATCCACCGCTCATGCTCCTCCTCCTCCGCGCGGCTTCAGCTTCAGCTGTGGGAGAGCTGAAGCTGGGGGGAGGGGGTGGGGCATGGCACTGCCTGGCTCCACCCCCTCCCCCGGCTTCGGCACTCCCAGCAGCTGCTCCAGCCTTAAGGGGGCAATGCCAAGCCAGCATTGTGCTGGCTCTGCCACTGCTGGCTTGGCACTGTCCCCTTAAGGCTTGAGCAGCTGCTGGGAGAGCTAAAGCCGAGGGGAGGGGTATGGCACGGCCTTGCTCTGCCCCCTCCCCCAGCTTTGGCACTCCCAGCAGCTGCTCCCAGCAGGTCACCATCCCCCAGCCGTTCTTTGCTGTGTTAGAGTGTCATTTTGTGTCATTTTGGTTGGTGGTGTGCCCCCGGATTGTTTTAATCTTTAAAGTGTGCCGCAGCTCAAAAAAGGTTGGGAAACACTGATCTATATTGTCCAGCTTGGTCCTTGAGAGCCCCAAGCCTGTAAAGGAAGGCAAGTTTAGAGATTTAACAAAATAGGAAGAAAAAAACTTTTACAGGTTTCATAAGTAAGAGCAGAGTATAGAGCGGGCCTGTCCAACAGGTGGCCCGCGGCCTGCACACGGGCCGCCAGCCCCTTGGCTGTGGCCCTCCTCTCCTCTGCGGGAAAAAATATTTAAAAAATAATAATAAATTCCCGAATAAAATTAAAAAACCTCAAAAACAAAAAGTGTGCATGCGCTGCTTCTGACGCTGGCGTGATGCTTTGGGAGAGAGGGGGGAGCCACGGGGGACTCCCCATGGCTCCGCCCTCCCTCCCAAAGCGTCACGCCAGCGTCAGAAGCAGGCAAAACCCTAGGGAGGAAGGGGGAACCACCAAAAGGGAGCAGTAGGCGGCACGAAGGGCAGCGCGTCCCAGGCCTCTGGCGCGGCTCCTTTTCGGCTGCTCCCCCTCCCTTCCTAGGAGGAAGAGGCGGGACCGGGGTGGGGCTGGGGGTGGGGAGGGGTGGAGCCAGGGGCCGAGGCAGACCCTTTGGCCCCCCAGGTGATCAGTGACCTTCTACCGGCCCTTGGGCCGGTAGAAGTTGGACAGCCCTGGTATAGAGTATAGGAGGAGAATAATACAGAATTAAGAAAGAGTGAAGAAGGAAAAAGTGGAATGAGAAACTGGAGGTGAATTGAGGTGAGAAGTACTGCATGGATCAGTTCTGAGTAGTGTAACACATTCAGAAAATCAGTCATTATATAACTGGATAAATGAGATTCATTGTCTTTTTGATCACTTATTAAACTGTTCTGTATTTTGCTAAACAAGGGCAGGTCTGCAGGCTGGGCTTTGATGAGATGCTATGTGAAATAAGTACATTATAATAAGTTTTAGTATTATTCATATATTTAGAATGACATCTCATTCAAATGGATCAGTGGAAAAGTTAGAAGATTTGCTTCAACATACTACAGAGGCGCAGTGGGTTAAAGCACTAAGCTGCTGAATTTGCTGACTGAAAGGTCGCAGGTTCGAGTCCGGGAAGTGGCGTGAGCTACTGCTGTTAGCCCCAGCTTCTGCCAACCTAGCAGTTCGAAAACATGCAAAGGTGAGTAGATCAATAGGTACTGCTCCGTCAGGAAGGTAACGGCACTCCATGCAGTCATGCCAGCCGCGTGACCTTGAAGGGCAGCAGACGGACAATTGAGTAATGACAGGGTTGTGGAGGCGGACTGCATATTTGGCTTGGACAGCCTATGAGTGTGGAATGGGGATTATGTGGTTAATTATTGTTATTTGATTGTTTAAATCGGTTTTGTATTAATTTATGATGTGTTGCTGTTTTGTCTCCTGTGTATGCGGCATCGAATTGTTGTCTTTTTGTTAGCTGCCCTGAGTCCCCCTTTGGGGGTAGAGAAGGGCAGGTTAGAAATAAATAAAATATATAAATGAAATAAATAAATGAAATAAATAAATGAAATAAATAAATAAATAAGATGTCTACGATAATACTTGCTCTTCGGTTTAGAAATGTAGATGAACACCATCCCCAGAGTCGGACATGATGTCAGGGGAAAATCTTTACCTACCTTTTACCTACTGAAATCATGGGAAGTGATCTTAGTACAGGCTGAATCTACCTTATCCAAAATTATTAGGGCCAGAGGTTATTTAGTATTTATAAACCTTTATGTTGCTTCTTTTAGATAAGGCACATCATTTTATTATGCCACTATATAATGGGACTTGAGTATCTATTATCTATCTACAGGGGTCCTGTAACCAAATCCCAGTGGATAGCAAGAGCATATTGGGTTTTTTTTCTTGGCTCTTCTTCACAAACGAAGATTCAGGAAGGACTCATCCCATGCTTTCTACAAGTGCATTGATGACTAAAAAGGCCAATCCGAGATAGGCAAGTCCTGTTGCAGAAAGCACAGCAGAAAGTCTCCTTGGGTGATGTTGTTTCCAAGTTGAGGTTCTTTCTGCATTGTTGTTTCTCTTCGAGACTCGTTCGGCATGACTTCTTGAAAGAGGCCGCAGCATTGTGGATAGTGTGTCTCCATGCCTCCCGATGTGAGGCCAGGGTGGACCATTGTTGGTGATCAATCTGGCCAAGCCTGAGATGTTGCTTCACAGAGTCCTTATATCTCTTTTATCTCTTGCACTGACCTGTGGCAAGTTCACCGTAGAGTAGTATCTTTGGGAGGCAGTGGTCCTCCATCCTAGAGACGTGCCCTGCCCAGTGCAGCTGTGTTCTCAATAGCATGGCCTCAATGCTGGTGATCCCTAATTGCTCAAGGACAGCAACATTCGTCACATAGTCAGTCCGGTGTATATTTAGGATTGTGCGAAGACGGCGCTGATGAAAGCGTTCGAGGAGTCTTAGGTTTTGGCGATAGGATATATACATACACACACACTATATATATAGGTAGGTGCTGGCGATAGGTGACCCATGTTTCAGACCCATAAAGGAGAAGAGACAGTACGATAGCTCTGTACACACTGATTTTTGTGCTTTGTCTCAGGTGTTTGTTACTCACTCTTTTGTTAAGCCTTCCGAATGCACTCTATACCTTTGCTATCTCTTTATCAATCTTGGCGTCTGAAGAGATGATGCTTCCCAGGTAGGTGAACTGCTGAATAGACTTAAGCACAGATTTGCTTATGCTTACGTGGGATGATGGTGTTCTTCCTGTGGTGCGGGCTGGTAGAGAACTTCCATTTTCTTCAGGCTGACTTCCAGCCCAAACAGCTCTGCAGCTGTTGCAAAGCAGGATGTTAGGCGCTGCAGGAACGCTTCTGAATGGGCGACAAGGACAGCATCGTCAGCAAAAAGCTGCTCTTGGACTAGATAGTTTAGAGCAGTGTTTCTCAACCTGGGGGTCAGGACCCCTGGAGGGGTCGCAAGGGGGTGTCAGAGGGGTCGCTAAAGACCATCAGAAAATACATTATTTTCTGTTGGTCATGGGGATTCTGTGTGGAAGGTTTGGCTGAATTCCATCGGTGGTGGGGTTCAGAATGGTCTTTGATTGTAGGTGAACTATAAATCCCAGCAACTTCAACTCCCAAATGTCAAGGACTATTTTCCCCAAACTCCACCAGTGTTCACATTTGGGCATATTGAGGATTTATGCCAAGTTTGGCCCAGATCCATCATTGTTTGAGTCCACAGTGCTCTCTGGATGTAGGTCAACTACAACTTCAAAACTCAAGGTCAATGCTCAGCAAACCCTTACAGTATTTTTAGTTGGCCATGGGAGTTCTGTGTGCCAAGTTTGGTTTAATTCCATCGTTGGTGGAGTTCAGAATGCACTTCTACTGAACAATAAATCCCAGCAACTACAACTCCCAAATGACAAAATCAACCCCCCACCAACCCCAGCGGTATTTAAATTTGGGTGCAAGGGGTCTTTTGTGCCAAATTTGGTCCAGTGAATGGAAATATATTCTGCATATTGGATATTTACAATTCATAACAGGAAAAATATTACAGTTATTACAATAGCAACTAAAATACTTTTATGATTGGGGGTCACCACAACATGAGGAACTGTATTAAGGGGTCACGGCATTAGAAAGGTTGAGAACCACTGGTTTAGAGTCTCAGTGTGAGCCCTCAGACGGCTTAAGTTGAACAAGCTACCATCAGTACGATAGCGTATATATATGCTGTCTTCTTCTTCTATCATACTGAAATAAATAAAATAAAAATAAATATCATGACATCTCCCTCCACTACTCCATATCACCTTTTATGGGAATAGAGTTGCAGATCTGCAAGCAATATGTGATACATATCTATAAGGTCTTTGAGTCTCTTCTACTAATGCAGCTTCCATTGTTTCAGTTGGAGTCTGAAATTGCTTTTTCACTCCCGTTGCACTCCTGATTGAATAGGGAACTTCAAACTCTTTGGTGTCTTCCCAGTGTGTAGATCTATGATTCCACTTTCAAATGTCATCCTATGGAATCCTGAGATCGTCACTTTATTGAGATTGTGCTTAATATTTATCGATGTAAGTGGTGTGTACTGTACAGTGTGAAAGACACCTCACATTTTCCTCTGTCCATTCACCTTTTGGGGATTCCAGCCATGAAAGGTTTTGTCAATTCATCCAACTGGATAACATAGTAGAAATTACATTGCAAATCATATCTCTTCTTTCTGTTGTTTTGTTTTGGATTTTTAACTGCCTGCTGGTTCAAATGGGAGAGTTTGTCAAGTTTCACCATCATATTAGCTTGCCATATCTGCAAATCTAGGCCCAAGTGGGAGAAGAATAGCTCTGCGTGTAACACATGTTTGATCATCCAGAGCTGGGAAGGTTACTTTGTGGAGACTTACATCCAATTATCATTAGAGCCAATGTAGTGTAAAGATTTGAGTGTTGGACAAAGAGTCTGAGAGACCAAGGGTGAAATCACAGCTTGGCCATAGATGCAGGCCCGGATTACCCATAGGGCCAACATAGGCCATGTGCTAGGGGCACAAGCCGAGGGGGGCGCAGATCACGGAACAAAAAAAGTTATAAAATAATTAAAAAATAGCGCCACAATTGGCTCCTGCCGCCTGGTACCCAAAAGGAGGCAGAGCCATGGCCGGGCTCCGCGGAAGCAGCGCTCGTGCTCGCCGTGTCAGCCTCAGCTCATCCATCTACACCGCTGCTTCTCAGCCAGTGCTTGTGCGCCTGAGGGGAGGGGCCTGCCCTGGCTCGAAGCAGCTTCCTTTGCAGGCTGCTGAGGGAAGAGGAGGCCGTGGGAAAGAAGGGTGGTGTGTGGTGTGGAGGCCTGGAGGGGAGCCTGAGGCGGACGTGGGCAGATGAAGAACATGCTCTTGACCCAGCCCGGCCTTCCCCATCCCTTTGGGGCTCGGCTCTGCGGCACTCACTTGCCCTCTTCTGCCTCCTTGAGTCCTTCCCGAGGGGTAACGAACTCGCTCCCCTGCCCACCACACAAAAGGGCCCATTCCCTTCTCTTCAATGACAGCACGCGCACCTTTCCCCTCAACCCCATTGGCATAAGACGGGAAGCATGCGGCGGCGCGAGGCCGGGGGGTGGGGTGGAGAGAGGTGGGGTTGGTTTAAAGGGGGGCGTAATTCCAAAGTGTGGCCTAGGGCGCAAAATCTGCTAATCCGGGCCTGCATAGATGCCTTCTGAGTGACCTAGGGAAGTCACTCTCTCTCAACCTTGGGGAATGCAATGCAACACCCCCCCCCCCTCCGACTCCAGACAAATCTTGCCAATAAAACCATATAATAAATTATTCTTAGAGTCAACATAAGTCAGAAACAAAACCAACAATATGCAAGTAGAGTAAACTTATTGAATTAATGAAACTTTAAAAAGTTTTGGTTTACCCATTGATCAAATGCATCTAAAAATTATTTTTTCCAAGCTCTGTTAATCTAGTCTAATATTTCCCTAGTTCAGGAGATCCTCCTCAATGTTTAATGTAATTGTTGAAGGACACTATAATATTTGTAATGAATCACATCCAGGAAAAATGAATGAAATCTCTGTGTTGTCCATCTACAGGCTTGGCAGTGGAAACATCTGTCACCGGGAATGGGCTGAGTCTCAAAAGCGGCTAATTAATTCTGACTGGCATGTTGACATTGCAGGACTCCTGGGAGAAGAGGAGCCTGCCAGGGAGATCACAAAGCAGAGGGACTGCAGCCAGACCTGGAACTCAGCTGGTCAATACATATTTATGAAAAGCAGAGGAGGAAAATTAAATTAGGGAAATAGCTGGCTTGGGAAGGGATAGTAGGTTTCCATCAAGGTATGCTGCAAAAGTGGCCTTGAATAATTAGCAAGAGATGGACTGGGTTTGGAAAGTCCACAGTTAATATTACAGAGGAAGTCCTAAAAATTCAAGAGTTGAAGAACCTCCTGTTACCTAAATTAATTGTGTTTAATGTCAGTCGAAAGGTCGAACAGGGCATAGGGTTACAGCCTGTGTTGGATGGGGTTACACTCCCCCTGAAGACGCAGGTTCGCAGCTTGGGGGTGATCCTAGGCTCATCGCTGAGCCTGGAACCCCAGGTCTCGGTGGTGGCCAGGGGAGCTTTTGCACAGTTAAGACTCATGCGCCAGCTGCACCCGTACCTTGGGAAGTCTGATCTGGCTACGGTCGTCCACGCTCTGGTTACATCCTGAATAGATTACTGCAACACACTCTACGTGGGGCTGCCTTTGAAGACAGTACGGAAATTACAACTAGTCCAATGGGCGGCAGCCAGATTACTAACAGGAGCTACATACAGGGAGCATACCACCCCCCTGTTGTGTCAGTTCCACTGGCTGCCTGTCCAATTCCGAGCTCAATTCAAAGTGCTGGTTTTGACCTTTAAAGCTCTATATGGTTCTGGCCCAGCTGACTTGTTCGAATGCATCTGCCGCTACGTCCCACTTCGTAATTTAAGATCATCCGGGGAGGCCCTGCTCTCGCTCCTGCCAACTTCTCAAACGCAGTTGGTGGGGATGAGAGAGAAGGCCTTCTCAGTGGTGGCTCCCCGTCTGTGGAATGCGCTTCCAAGCGACATACGATCAACCCCATCCCTCCTCACATTCAGGAAAAAAGTGAAATCTTGGCTGTGGGACCAGGCATTTGCACATTAGCACAATGCAGCACTTTGGACTGGATTTGTAATAGCAAGTTGATGGATATGGTTCAATGCTCCTGTTATGGAGGAAATACTGTCTTAACTTAAGAGAATGTGTATGATGTATTAATGTTAATTGTATTTTAATGTATTTTAATGCTGTATGTTTTTGGTTTTATATTGTATTTTATTATGTTTGCATCAAATTGTGCCTTTTGTTAGGCCGCTCTGAGTCCCCCTCGGGGGTAAAAAAGAGCGGGGGTATAAATGTTGGAAATAATAAGTAAATAAATGGCTGCCATTTATTTTCCAGTCCCAATTCAAGGTGCAGGTTTTGACCTACAAAGCTCTGAATGGTTTGTGACCCACCTACCTGCACGACCACATTTCCATCTACGAACCCTTGCAACCTCTTCGATCTTCCGGAGAGGCTCTTCTCTTGCTCCCGCCCTCATCGCAGGTGCGACTTGTGGGGACGAGAGAGAGGGCCATTCTCTGTGGTGGCCCCTCGATTCTGGAATTTGCTCCCTAGAGATATTAGGCAAGCCTCCACCCTGGGAATCTTCAGGAGGCTTCTGAAAACTTGGCTGTTCCAATGTGCCTTCAGTGATTGAATCCATGATAATCCCAACGAAATTTTTCATAATATGCCCTCAGAAGCACTTTATTTTTTACTTGTGCAATTAATCCTACTTCATCCCCCGGATCCCATTCCTGATATTCTATATTGCCCTATCTCCCAATGTTTTACAATTTTAAATTTTTGTCTTTAAATTGGCCCTGCCCACAGTGATTGTCTTTAGTGTCTTAATTTTTTTATTAATTTCATACTGTTGTGTTGTTTATTATTGTTTTTTTATTTAAGTTGTATTATTTTTTATTTTCCTTTGTACTTTTGCGTTATGCTGTGTTTTTTGTATGGATGGGTGTGGCCTCATGTAAGCCTCCCCGAGTCCCCTTGGGGAGATGGTGGCGGGGTATAAATAAAGTTAATAAATAAATATTTACGTAGTACCCACCACATAAATATTAGGGCTGGTTGATCCAAGAAAAAAAATTTCGGAACTCGTCTCGGATCTAATTGTAACTGTCGTTTCGGATTATATGGATTTCCAAAAAAATTCCAATAAACTTCGAAATTGATTTGGAAGTATTTCCGAATTCAAAAGTCTTCGGAAATGGCGTCCACATTAAAAAAATGGGCAAAAAAAATCAGCAGACAGGAGAGTCAGCTGTTAGCCATCAGCCAATGAGCAATCAGCAAGAAAATTCGTAAATGACATCCAAAATTCGGAATTCGGAATTAAGAAATTCAGGATTTCGGATTTCGGAATTCCTGTTGGGAGGGTTGCTCTCGAAATTGCTTAAAAAGTTGGAAGTACCCGAAAAACTTCCAAAATTTGGACATATCTGAAATTGTAGAACAGCCCTAATAAATATAGTTCATGATGGTTCATTCCCTTGGCATTACTTCATGAACGAAGATTCATGAAGGACTCATCCCACACTTTTTACAAGCGCGTTGATGACTAAAAAGGCCAATCTGAGATAGGCAAGTTCAGTTGCAGAAAGCACAGCAGAAAGTCTCCTTGGGTGATGTGTTTTCCAAGTTGTGGTTCTTTCTGCATTGTCGTTTCTCTTCGAGACTCATTCGGCGTGTCTTCTCGAAAGAGGCCGCAGCATTGTGGATAGTGCGTCTCCATGCCTCCCGATGTGAGGCCAGGGTGGACCATTGTTGGTGATCAATCTGGCCAAGCCTGAGATGTTGCTTCACATAGTCCTTATATATCTTTTGGGGGGCACTTCTCTTGCGCTGACCCGTGGCGAGTTTACCATAGAGTAGTATCTTTGGGAGGTGGTGGTCCTCCATCCTAGAGACGTGCCCTGCCCAGCACAGCTATGTTCTTAATAGCATGGCCTCAATGCTGGTGACCCCTGCTTGCTCAAGGACAGAAACATTCGTCACATAGTCGGTCCAGTGTATATTTAGGATTGTGCGAAGACAGCGCTGATGAAAGCGTACAAGGAGTCGTAGGTGTTGGCAATAGGTGACCCATGTTTCAGACCCATATAGGAGAATAGACAGTATGATCGCTCTATACACACTGATTTTGATACTTTGCCTCAGGTTCTTGTTGCTCCAGAGTCTGGATGATGGTTCATAATGAATAATTGAAATGCCCCTTCAAACCTACAATTAAAGTGAAAGTATTTACCAAAATAATACAATTTAAAAGAAACACTTTTCAGCCAGCAGAATCAGCAGATGAGTTGGTTATAATGTTAAAAACACACCTTCCTCACCCACAACTTGGGAAGGGGGGTGGGGAGATTGAAGTTTGTATTTCAATTTTTTTTCATCCCACAAATCAACCCAAGCTGAGATTCACAGAGCACCGTTATCCAGCCAACTTATTGGCACAGGAGGCAGAAAACTCCCACAAGTATCTCTCCTCACCTCAAACAGGAAAAATCCAATAAAACCAAATCAAATAACTAATCACCTTCTCCAAGGAATGCCATAAATGGGGAAAAAACCATTCATTCTTTCTGCTGGTTTCTGATACTGATAATACTATATACTGGGGACTCATCCAGATAGCCCCTTAAAAGCATGAGCTCCTGTGTTTTTACATGGGGTGTCCAAACGACGCCCCATGTAAAAGTGAATGTGTTCAGCACAAAGGAGGTACTGGAAAGACCTGGGTCTTCCTGAATGTCCCAGGCCTAATCCAGTATGGCGGCTGCCTGGACTGCCCCCTTGGAAGTTCTGGGACTTCTGAGGGATCCATTCTCACAGCCCTCTTGCGTTTTCCAGGCTGAATTATCATGGAATACCAGAGAGAGCTCTAAGCCCCTCTCCAAAACCCCTTAAAAACAATGGGGAAAGTAAAATAAATTGTATAATGGAGATACAAGAGCACCGCTAGAGCATATCCTCTAGCGGTGCTCTTGTATCTCAATTATATGATGGTCCTCTAGTCCGACATAAAGAAAATACCATTGTTGATGACAGTACAATACTCAGTACAATACTCAGGAGGAACGTCCTGAAAGCTGGAACGCCCTGAGGAAGCACCTAAGTGGCGCGAAACGGCCATATATTGGCATCGTTTTACATCAAGCCATTGGCGTGCATACAGCTTGACTTGGTTTATTTCCGCATCAACTTTGCTCCTCACCAGCGACCATTTGGATTATCCAGACCGTGAGTCTGTATGTTATGATTCGGGAGCCTCCTTTTTACAGACATTTATTTCAATACTATAGAATGCCTTTATGACTTTTGACCGTGACTTTCGACATCAGCAGTATTTTGTGCAAACCGCGTGAGACTCTATAATTCGAAGCGGATTATTAGTCTTGTCCAAACGCACGATACTGTGGATTAGAGTATATTGCTTAAGAAGAAATCTGGACTCGTGCTCCCCCCTCCCCCCCTGTTATCCACAGATGATAAGTGTAAAGCTGTTTATTGATATTATTGTTATGTGATAATCCTATGTGTGGCATTACCAATATAATTATATATTTGCTAGTAACATTTGAGAACCTGGTATTTTGTTTTTTGTGCAGGCACTAGACTGTCTCAGATTTCAATTCACGAAAGCAAATCCTTGTCTCTCATTGTGTAGAAATAACACGCCAGGAGAAGGGTTGTGTGTGTGTAGAAAATTGTGTCATTTCTATGTGCCAGGAGAGCTCAGTCAGCAGTTTAATGGCGGCTGGGTAAGTTATTTTTCTTTCCCCACTGTTTTTAATAGGTTTTGGGGAGGGGGGTTGAATGTCTCCCTGTCTTCCTGGAAGGTTCCGGGAGGACACGTGGAACCCCCCCTGAAAAGCATACACTTTCTGGGGTGTGTGTAGACTTTAACCTGTGTGCAATTGCATTTAACAAACCCGACCGCTCCTGGGTTAAAAGGCTGTGTAGAACCACACTGGGATGGCCCTCAGGAGAAATAAATAGGTCCAAGAACAAATCAAACCTGAACATATTTTTAAAAGCAAGACATCTAAACTGAAGCTGTTGTACAGTGGGCTCTCCATATTGATGGATTCTGTAACCATGGATTCAACCATCTGTGGCTTGAAAAATTAAAAGCAAATCCATAAAGGAAACCTTTATGTTGCTTCTTTTAGATAAGGAACATCATTTTATTATGTCACTATATAATGGGACTTGAGCATCCATTATCTATCTACGGGGGCCCCGGAACCAAATCCCAGTGGATACCAAGAGCATATTGGGTTTTTTCCCTTGGCTTTTCTTCGTGAACGAAGATTTCTACAAGCGCGTTGATGACTAAAAAGGCCAATCCAAGATAGGCAAGTCCAGTTGCAGAAAGCACAGCAGAAAGTCTCCTTGGGTGATGTTGTTTCCAAGTTGCAGTTCTTTCTGCGTTGTTGTTTCTCTTCGAGACTCGTTAGGCATGACTTCTTCAAAGAGGCCGCAGCAATAGTGTGTCTCCACGCCTCCCGATGTGAGACCAGGGTGGACCATTGTTGGTGATCAATTTGGCCGAGCCTGAGATGTTGCTTCACGGAATCCTTGTATCTCTTTTTGGGGGCGCCTCTCTTGCACTGACCCGTGTGAGTTCACCATAGATTAGTATCTTTGGGAGGCGGTGGTCCTCCATCCTAGAGATGTGCCCTGCCCAGCGCAGCTGTGTTCTCAATAGCATGGCCTCAATGCTGGTGATCCCTGCTTGCTCAAGGATAGCAACATTTGTCACATAGTCAGTCCGGTGCATATTTAGGATTGTGTGAAGTCAGCGCTGATGAAAGCGTTTGAAGAGTCGTAGGTGTTGGTGATAGGTGACCCATGTTTCAGATCCATATAGGAGAATAGACAGTATAATAGCTCTGTACACACTGATTTTTGTGCTTTGCCTCAGGTGTTTGTTACTCCAGACTCTTTTGTGAAGCCTTCTGAATGGACTATAAGCTTTTGCTAATCTGTGATCTTTCTCTTTATCAATCTTGGCATCTGAAGAGATGATGCTTCCCAGGTAGGTAAACTGCTGAACGGATTTATGCACAGATTTGCCTATGTTGATGTGGGGGTGATGGTGTTCTTCCTATGGTGCGGGCTGGTAGAGAAATTCCATTTTCTTCAGGCTGACTTCCAGTCCACACAGCTCTGCAGCTGTTACAAAGAGCGTACTGTACTTTGACTATATCATGAGAAGATATCTATGTACAGGGGTCCTAGAACCAAATCCCAGTGGATACCAAGAGCATATTGTACTTTGACTATATCATGAGAAGACATGGCTCATTATATTAAAAAATGATGCTCTGTAAGGAATGAAGCAAAAAGGAAAAGAAGTTAGGAAAAAGACTCAATCAAGGAAGGCAAAGCACTGCCGGACTTGAGTTAGGGATGATAACAGGGTGGCGTGGAAGTGTCATTATTGTTATTGTTATGGTTATGATCTGCTTTTATCTCTTGATTGAGAGATTTATAGGACTGACATAAGCTGAAGTCAACTCGACAGCAGCAGAAAGAACAGTAAGGCCTCAGTAGCCACACAGTGAAGTGCTAGCACAGGTTGAGTAGCCGTTATCCAAAATGCTTAAGACCAAAACTATCTTTTTCTATGTAAGAAGATAACAAGATATCTTGGAAATGGGCCCAAATTTGGGATTTTTGAGTACTTCATATTTTGGAATTTGAGATAAGTGATGCTCAAACTGTAAAACTAGGGCCAAATTGAAACAATTTAACTAGTGAGTGTCCTCTATTGCTGGACATTTTTTAAAAATTCTACTTGTAAACAAACCTGCATTGACCTACCATAATGCTATTTCCCACCTCTGCCTTCGCTTGGAGACATCGTCTTCTTAGGACCTCATTACATGAAAGTGGGGCAAAGCAGAGGGAACTGTCTTATTTCATTCCCTTTCCATTTTCAGGGATGGCGGACATGCTATGTCTTTTTCCCGCCTTTCCTCACTGTTATCCAGCCTCTCTCTGCCTTCTGTCATTGTGAATCAGTGTCACAATGCGGGCCCTAGCTCCACCCCGTAATCCCACACACACACAGACAGTGTCAATTAACTATTTATTGAATCAAAAGGATAGCAGGTGAAAAGGATAGAATGTTCAATTAAGAAGTAGAGTCAATAAGTCCAAGGTAAAAAGCAATTGGTTTCAAAAGCAATCCAAAACGAGGAATCTCTCAAAGCAAGGTCCATAAAAACAAAGTTAATTGTTCAAAAGCAAACTTAGTCCATGGAGCAGAGCAAACAAGGCAATCCAAAGTTCTTGGAAGAAACAAGGTCTCTTGGCAGTACTTGGCAAGGCTAGCCAAACTATGGCTTCCAGGGAGCAGCAGACCAATGATACGTCTGTCCAGTATAGACGTGGCCGCCAAACTGAGGAACTTTCCCACAAAGTGTGTACTTAATTCCCACCCTTGTGAGACCAGCGCCTCCAGGCTCCGCTTCCAATCTTTCCGAGTAGCCACAATACTACTCCGGTCGAAGCTCCTCGCAGGTTCAGCGCCATCTGCACCCGTTATCTTCCTGGGAAAATGCCTCCAACTCGGTTTCCATATCTTCCTCCACAGCTGGTGGCAACAAGCACTCCCTGAAGAAGCCTCCTGGTTTCTCATATTCGCAATCTGATCCGAATCTGGCTGGCCTTCATCATCGAATAAGCAGAAGGCCAGGTGTCATTCCATTGCAAACTGTCAGTCGGTGATGCATGCCCATCAGCCCCTGCATCCCCTCCATCTTGGTCCAAAGCAATCGGGACCCCCAGGGCAGCCCCCCACCCCCCGGCTGGAACGGAGGCTGGGTTGCTACAATCAGGTAGTTGGGCAATTACCATAAAGAGCTCCTTGGACAACTACCGGAAGTGGCCTTGTGTCATGTGATGGCCTTGTTGGGACTCTGTTTTGGCAGCGCAGAGAAATGGAGAGAAGACTGTGTGTGATGAAGTCCTTAGCCTGGCTTCCCTGCCTCTCCTTGCTCTCGGTGTCCTTGGACTCATTTGCTTTCACTGTCATTTTAATCTGCCATGGTCTAGTGAGCCACATGCCATTTTGTCAAGGGCTGGGTCAACACAGCCAACCGGAATAAATGACAGGAAGGGAAGATTAAATGGCACCAAAGATGAAACGCAGCTGTGGGAAACAAAGGTCAACATCCAACTACACAACATTTGGCAAGGTGAGAATTTTGACTAATGGGTTCAGCTGCATTGTTTTTATGCTATTTGAATACTAATATTAAAAATAACAGGTATTTGGCAAAGGTTAAATGGTATTTAGAGCTGAGACAGAACAGGTGTGTATGTGACCTTTCAGTAAAGCTTTTCATACTATGTAAAACACACATTTCCTATCAATTTTTCTATGTGGTGAATGGGTGGAGAGTGTATGTGTTTGCCAAGAAAGAAGGGGAGGCAATCCTAGGTCCAGCTTGGGAAAATTGAGTTTTGGAAAACTGCAATCCAGACTTCCCATAGAGTGACTGCTGGGACTTATTCTGCTATGTCACTAAGCACTTAGCAACATTTCTTGCTAAGGTGGCTGTGAAATTTCAGTCTCACAGTAACACAGGTGTGGATCCCAGGTGGGCATATTGGTCACCAGACCCAGTCTTACTTTAAAGAATAGCCATGCAATCTGGTTTTGAGTAGCAATTGGAGGTACTATTCTTTATTTCAAGTCATATTCCATTTTAAGATTAGAGAATCGTTTTGGCGGCAGAAGCGGCAGTGGAGAAGAAAAAGTGTTTGGCAGGAGGGGGAAGAAAGGGCGTGAAGGGGGAGAAAGAGGTCTTTGTCGAAAGCTGGCATGAGCAAACTTGGACCTTCGAGGTGTTTTGGACTCCAACTCCCACCATTCCTAGCAGCCTCATGCTATTTTCCTCCCCTTCAGCCACTTAAGCAGGAAAGGGCCTCAGGCTGTTAGGAATGGTGGGAGTTGAAGTTCAAAGGACCCAGAGGGCCAAAGTTTTCCCATGCCTGTTTTAGGGACCTTAAAGTGGTGAGCCTCCTTCCAACATTGGGATTCTGGATAGAAAACAAACAACATAACATAACATTGTTTGAGTCCACAGTGCTCTCTGGGTGTAGGTGAACTACAACTTCCAAACTCAAGGTCAATTCCCAAGCAAACCCTTTCAGTACTTTCTGTTGGTAATGAGAGCTCAATACGCCAAGTTTGGTTCAATTCCATTGTTGCAAGAGTTCAGGATGCTCTTTGATTGTATGTTAACTATAAATCCCAGAAACTGTAACTCCCAAATGTCAAGGTCTATTTTTCCCAAACTCCATCTGTGTTCACATTTGGGCATATTGAGTATTCATGCCAAGTTTGGTCCTGATCCAACATTGTTTGAGTCCACAGTGCTCTCTGGATATAGGTGAACTACAACTCCAAAACTCAAGGTCAATAATACCCACCAAACTCTTATAGTATTTTCTCTTGTTTATGGGAGTTCTGTGTGGGAAGTTTGATTCCATTCCATAATTGGTGGAGTTCAGGATGCTCTTTGATTGTGGGTGAAGTATAACTCCCAGCAACTACAACTCCCAAATGACAAAATCAATTTCTTGACTGATGGTTCCTCCTTGGGTTAGTATTAGTATGTTTTGTGCCAGGATATCTATGTTGTAGTCATCGAAACAAGCCCAGGTTTTACACTGAGTGTAGAAATACATTTAAAACCATTTTAACTATATGTATTACTGTGTTAGAGTGTCATTTTGTGTCATTTTGGTTGGTGGTGTGCCCCAGGATTTTGCAAATGTAAAAAATTTGCCGCCGCTCAAAAAAGGTTGGGAAACACTGCTGTAGAGTGAATGCAGTTTGACACCACTTCAAGTGCCATGGCTCAAAGCTATATCCTGAGAGTTGGAGTTTGGTGAGGCATCAGCAGTCTTACAAGACTAACAACCTTGTAAAGCTGTAACTTCCAGGATTCCAAAGCATTGAGCCGTGGTAAGTAAAATCAGGGCCGGATTAGCAGCCTGTGCCAAGGCCGAGCGGTCGATCTGCCGCCCCCCGGTGGGGCCTCTTGTGGGGGCGGGGCCGATGTGACGCACAAGGCGCCGCCGGAGAGTCCACCCCT